>JALJCO010014267.1:0-21010 GCA_023101725.1 Atherinomorus stipes | reverse complement strand
TATTTATTCATTCATTTCAGGCAGTACATCCACATATTCCATAGAACATAAAAGGATGACCACTTACATGGCCAATCACAAAAAAACAAAAAAACACAACAATCGTGTCCATCACTATATCACAAAACAAACAAGTATATTAAACCTGCCTGAAAGGGAGTGGGAAGAAGCGAACTTATTAAATCCCACCCCCATTTCTCTATATGAAACTCAAATCAAAAGTCATGCTTCCTTCAAACCAATAAGAAAAAGCAAACTATTGACCACATTTGGAGCAATAAACCATAGAAGCTACTCAAATTACTAGGTTAGAAGCGTTACCATAGGCAACAATAACCATTACATTACGACAATAATCCATACCAACAATGGTAACAACTCATCACACATATTAACGATAATTAGAGAAAACAGTAAATCACAAAGGTAACAGATAGTGTACCAACAATGGTACGGGACAGTATACCAAAGACGGTAATGAAAAAAAAGAAGAAAAGAGAGTACATCAACACTAGAACTGCTATCGAATCAAGATCCACTCTCTATATATTGTAACCAAACCATACGTTTATATAACAGTTTATATCGGTGAATATTTTGACATTGCTTGTGATGTAAATCCAGTTTATTCCAAAGTTTAGCCCCACATACCGACAGACAAAAACTTTTACGAGTAGTTCTAACTCTAGGTATGATGAAATTCCCATATCCTCTCAAACCATGAGTTCTTTCTTTTATTTTAAAGAGCTTCTGCAGGTTAGTCGGTAATAAATTATTAAATGCTTTATATAAAAATATTAATGTGACATATTCAACCAGGTTATTAAATTTTAGCAACTTTGATTGGACAAATAGATAATGAGTATGTTCAAGGAATCCAGCTTTATGTATGATCCTCAATGCTCGTTTTTGTAATGTAACTAATGGATTTGTTGTACACTGATAGGTGTTTCCCCATACTTCAACACAGTACATAAAATATGGTAGTACTAAAGTGCAGTATAAAATACGGAGCGTATTCACATCTAAGTAATGTTTCACTTTGTTCATGATTGAGAGGCTTTTGGAAATCTTTGTTTTTATATGTCTTATGTGGGCTTTCCAGGATAATTTGTTGTCAATTTTAACTCCTAAAAATATATTTTCATTTACGTTTTCAATGTGTATGCCTTCAATAACAATATCTGGTTCCAAATTTGTTTTAAATTTGCCAAACATCATTACTTTAGTTTTATTTATATTTAATGATAACTTATTCATATCCATCCATTTTTTTATTTCATTAAGTTCCTTATTCACAGTGCTTACCAGTTCATTATAATTATCACTACTATAAAATAAGTTTGTATCATCTGCGAAAAGTATAGGTTTTAATGATTTAGACACATTAAAAATATCATTAATATATATATTAAACAATTTCGGCCCCAATACAGACCCCTGGGGTACACCACAAACAATGCCAAGTTGGTTAGACATATGCTGCTTCATTTTAACAAACTGCACTCTTCCTGTCAAGTAACTTTTTAACCAATCCCCAGCTACACCCCGAATACCATATAGTTTCAATTTATTAAGTAAAATGGAGTGATTAATTGTGTCGAAGGCTTTTTTCAAATCAATAAAAACACCGATTGCATATTTTTTTTGATCCAGTGCATTTGTGATTTCTTCTACTGCTTCAATTATTGCCATTGAGGTGGTTCTTTTGGTCCTAAAACCATATTGGCCTTCATTTATTATTTCATGTTTTTCAAGAAATTTTTCAAGTCGAGAATCAAAAATTTTTTCAAGTATTTTTGAAAATTGAGGTAAAAGAGAAATTGGCCTGTAATTTGTAAATTTATGACTATTTCCATTTTTGAACAGCGGCATCACTTTTGCAATTTTCATTCTGTGTGGAAAACAACCAGACTGAAATGATAAATTACAGATGTAAGTCAAGGGTTTTACAATATCAAAAATCACTGTTTTAACCAATAACATATCAATATCATGACAGTCAGTTGATAATTTGCTTTTACACTTAAGAACAGTATTTAACACTTCCTGCTCATTTGTTGCTGTGAGAAAAAAAGACAGAGGATTCTGTTTGATAGTGGTGTGGTAGTGATCAACTTCCGGATTTGAGATATCCGCAGCCAGCTCAGGGCCGATGTTCACAAAAAAATTATTAAAACTGTTCACTACATTACTCACACCATAATTTCTGCCATTGTCATCAATAAAGTAATCAGGATATGTCAACTCAGAAGATCCTTGTTTAATTAAACTATTAAGTACATCCCAAGTTCCTTTTACACTATTCTTTTTTTCATATAATAATTTTCTATAATAAAGTTGTTTACTAGTTCTTATAATCTCTGTTAACTTATTTTTATATCTTTTGTATTTTTGTTCTGCTTCTTTCGTTCTAAGTTTAATAAACCATTTGTAGAGATTATTTTTCTTTTTGCAAGCATTAATTATTCCTTTGGTGAGCCATGGTCTTTTTTTATACTTCTTGTTTACACAGAACTCTTTAACTGGGCAGTGTTTATTATACAAGGAAAGAAACGTATCTAAAAAATCATTATAAGCACTGTCCACATCCTGCTTGTCGTAGACTGTACTCCAGTCCTGATGTGCTAGACTGTTTTTCAAGTCATTGATCGTATCTTCATTCCTTGCTCGTTTGGATACAATTACTACAGAATCTTTTGCAATCTTAGGATCATAATCAAACAGAGTAAAAACTGGTAAGTGATCAGTAACATCACATATGAATAGGCCATTAGTGGTATGGCTTCCCATAATATTAGAAAAGATGTTATCAATAATTGTGGCACTGTGTGTTGTTATTCTAGTTGGTTTTGTTATTGATGGATACAGAGTCAAACTGTACATTGTATTAATAAAATCATCCACAGTTTTTTGTTTAGTTGGGTTTAACAAGTCAATGTTAAAATCCCCACAGATGAATAATGTTTTTTGATTGGAAATGGAAAATAGTTTAACCATCCAGTCACTGAATATCTCTATACTTGAACCTGGTGTTCGATATATACAACTCACAATAACATTTCTCCTTCTTTTATTATGAATTTCCACTGTTAAGCATTCCATTATTCCATCAATTGTTACTGTCATACTTGTCAAAACATTGAACTCAAATGATTTATGAATATATAAGGCAACTCCACCCCCAGTTTTGTTGTTCCTATTAGCGTATCTTAATTCATAACCATCTAGTCCAAAATCAATGCCTTTCCCAATACTAAACCAAGTTTCTGTAACTGCAATAATACTAAAGGGATGAATGAAACACTGTAAATATTCTCTAATTGCCTCAAAATTTGCATACATACTTCGACTATTGAAATGTATTATAGACAGCTTGCCTTCTGATTTTACACTGCTCAGATATTGCTCCTGAGTGTAATAATTGCATTCATTTTCAGTGAGAGACAAAAAATTATCAGGGTCTATATCTGTAACTGAGTCAAAAGTGTTATGCTCCTGATCATGATGGTCACACATTTCCAGTTCCATTTGTTTATGACTGAGAACTCTCTGCAGTATGTCCACATCCTTCATGGGTGCTGTTAATGGATTTAATGTATTATGCATAATAACAATGGAGAGAGTCAGATGTTACCTTGGAACCAGATGGTACATTGGTATTAGTTGTACTTGTCAAGATCTTCTATGTTCTTCACCACCAAAACTTTTGCTTCTTCGGGAATCCCGTTCAGTTTGATGAAGACCTTACAATTCGTTACCCAGGTGTGTTGGATCTTGCGTTGTTTTTTGAGTTGTCTTGCCTTTCTTGCAATGTCAGCATTTCTTCTTGTCAAGTGCTCATTTATGAACACCTCCGTGCCTTTCAGTTTGCGTCCTTGTCTCAGAAGTGCGGTCTTTTTTTTTCTGTTGGTAAACTTCATTATTACAACGGGTGGTCTCCCGGTCCTCCCGGGCAACGGATGACACGCCTCTATATGCTCCAAGTCCATTTCTATCCCCTTGCTCTGGAGGTAGGATGCAACCTGTTGTTCCACTGAAAGCATCTCCAGCTCACTGGGCTCCCCGCTGTCTGGGGCCACCGCACGGGCAAACGAGCGCGGCTTGATTTTGATGCCGGTTATGACCACATCATTCCTGCGGGTGTACTGCTCCAGCTCGTCTACTCGCCTCTCCAAATCCACGATGCGCCGGTCTTTTTCAGTGTTTTGAAGGCGCAGTTGTTTCACCTCCTCCAGTAGCTTCAAAAGCTGCTCTTGCTGCGTTCTGACAGCAGTCACATCCCCAATCAAAGATTCGAGCGAATGCTTTATTTCTTCAAACTCCTCCGGGGTCGGGCTTTTCTTCGGAGGCATTCCGGTTTCCTCACCAGTGCATCCACAGACAATAGATAGCGTCCCACTCGCTGCACGGCAAGCTAGGCGAGTTAGCTCCTTGCACTAGCTTGTGGCATCGAGCCAAACAGCTCTGCCTTTCGAACACCAATTGCAGTTGGTGTGAAATATTTGACTCGGGTCCAATATTAAAAGTCTATAGAATTGGCCAAGCTTTTCAAAATTATCCGAAAAACTAGCCACAACACGAGACGACTGCGTGTAGGCTGCGTGTAACAGGAAGCGGAAATCACGATTGTATCACTACACTGATATCACTACACTAGCATCACTACTCCAGTATCACTACACTGATGTCACTACACTAGCATCACCACACCGGTATCACTACACCTGTATCACTACACTAGCATCACTACGCCAGTATCACTACACCACTATCAGTACACTAGTATTACTACACTAGCATCACTACACTAGTATTACTACACTAGTATCACTACACTAGTATCACTACACTAGCATCACTACACTAGTATTACTACACTAGCATCACTACACTAGTATTACTACACTAGTATCACTACATTAGTATCACTACACTGATATCATTTCACTAGTATCACCACACCGGTATCACTACACCTGTATCACTACACTAGCATCACTACGCCAGTATCACTACACCACTATCAGTACACTAGTATTACTACACTAGCATCACTACACTAGTATTACTACACTAGTATCACTACACTAGTATCACTACACTAGCATCACTACACTAGTATTACTACACTAGCATCACTACACTAGTATTACTACACTAGCATCACTACACTAGTATTACTACACTAGTATCACTACATTAGTATCACTACACTGATATCATTTCACTAGTATCACCACACCGGTATCACTACACCTGTATCACTACACTAGCATCAATACACCAGTATCACTACACCACTATCAGTACACTAGTATTACTACACTAGCATTACTACACTAGTATTACTACACTAGTATCACTACACTAGTATCACTACACTAGCATCACTACACTAGTATTACTACACTAGCATCACTACACTAGTATTACTACACTAGCATCACTACACTAGTATTACTACACTAGTATCACTACATTAGTATCACTACACTAGCATCACTACACTAGTATTACTACACTAGCATCACTACACCGGTATCACTACACCAGTATCATTACACTAATATTACTACACCGGTATCACTACACTAGTATCACTACACTAGTATTACTACACTAGCATCACCACACCGGTATCACTACACCTGTATCACTACATTGGTATCACTACACTAGCATCACCACACCGGTATCACTACACCTGTATCACTACACTAGCATCACTACACCACTATCAGTACACTAGTATTACTACACTAGCATCACTACACTAGTATTACTACACTAGTATCACTACACTAGTATCACTACACTAGCATCACTACACTAGTATTACTACACTAGCATCACTACACTAGTATTACTACACTAGCATCACTACACTAGTATTACTACACTAGTATCACTACATTAGTATCACTACACTGATATCATTACACTAGTATCACCACACCGGTATCACTACACCTGTATCACTACACTAGCATCACTACGCCAGTATCACTACACCACTATCAGTACACTAGTATTACTACACTAGTATTACTACACTAGTATCACTACACTAGTATCACTACACTAGCATCACGACACTAGTATTACTACACTAGCATCACTACACTAGTATTACTACACTAGCATTACTACACTAGTATTACTACACTAGTATCACTACATTAGTATCACTACACTAGCATCACTACACTAGTATTACTACACTAGCATCACTACACCGGTATCACTACACCAGTATCATTACACTAATATTACTACACTGGTATCACTACACTAGTATCACTACACTAGTATTACTACACTAGCATCACCACACCGGTATCACTACACCTGTATCACTACATTGGTATCACTACACTAGCATCACCACACCGGTATCACTACACCTGTATCACTACACTAGCATCACTACACCACTATCAGTACACTAGTATTACTACACTAGCATCACTACACTAGTATTACTACACTAGTATCACTACACTAGTATCACTACACTAGCATCACTACACTAGTATTACTACACTAGCATCACTACACTAGTATTACTACACTAGCATCACTACACTAGTATTACTACACTAGTATCACTACATTAGTATCACTACACTGATATCATTACACTAGTATCACCACACCGGTATCACTACACCTGTATCACTACACTAGCATCACTACGCCAGTATCACTACACCACTATCAGTACACTAGTATTACTACACTAGTATTACTACACTAGTATCACTACACTAGTATCACTACACTAGCATCACGACACTAGTATTACTACACTAGCATCACTACACTAGTATTACTACACTAGCATTACTACACTAGTATTACTACACTAGTATCACTACATTAGTATCACTACACTAGCATCACTACACTAGTATTACTACACTAGCATCACTACACCGGTATCACTACACCAGTATCATTACACTAATATTACTACACCGGTATCACTACACTAGTATCACTACACTAGTATTACTACACTAGCATCACCACACCGGTATCACTACACCTGTATCACTACATTGGTATCACTACACTAGCATCACTACGCCAGTATCACTTCACCGCTATCACTACACTAGTATTACTACACTAGCATCACTACACTAGTATTACTACACTAGTATCACTACACTAGTATCACTACACTAGCATCACTACACTGGTATCACTACACCAGTATCATTACACTAATATTACTACACCGGTATCACTACACTGGTATCACTACACTAGTATTACTAGTGTAGTCATTAAACTAATATCACTATAGTAGTATCACTATACCGGTATCACTACACTAATATCACTACACAGGTGTCACTACAACAGTATCTCTACACTAGTATCACTACAGTAGTATCACGTAACCAGTATCACTACACTAGTATCAGTACACCAGTATCTCTACTCTAGTATTACTTTACCAGTATCACTACACTGCTGTGGCTCAGGTGGTAGAGCAGGTCAGCCAATGATCGACCAATATTGGCATTAAAATTGGAAATCGTAAAAAATATCATCATTGTGTTTTTTCCATGATGTCTGATATTATCGGCCGATACTGGCATTAAAATGTGATATTGGAAAACATCATTGTTTTTTTTCTAAGGATGTCTGATATTACTGGCCTACTGATATCATCAGCCGATATTGTCATTAAAATGTGACATCAGAAAATATCAGTATCAGCTTTTTCGGACTGATATGTTTATTGGAACAACAAGATTGTTCCATCAGCACCGCTCCAGTACAAAAGTCCCTGTTATCCTGCAAGAACTTCATATCCCAGCATTCCTTTCAGAGTCATGTGACTACGGTGCAGCTGCTGCTGCTACAGACTTTATGTCTGATTTTAAGTTGTTGGTTAAGTTACCAAGTTGTCAGAAACATTAGAAACATGATACCTGCTAGTATCTGATATCTGGCAGCCAGATATCCAAAATGAACTCCTTTGGCTGAGTTAAGGATATTTTGGCATCTTTGCTCTCAGAGCAGAATTTAGTTGTATCTCTCAAAATATGAGAGATGCAACCTCACAGTTGTCTGCATATATCAGTATCGGTTTATATCAGAAATTAAGAGTTTGATAATATCGGATATCGGTAAAAAAGCCAACATCAAACGTCCTTTGTTGATATGCAACGTCTAGTTTGATCCACGTTGCAACAGCTGAGATATTTTCAAACAGAAATGAGCGAATCCCTTCAGGGAAACAGTTTCCAACACAGTTCTGAGCTTTTCTGTAGAAGTTAAAGTTTCATTGGCAGAAAAGTTGTGGCTTCCTCCTGCAGCAGCTTTCTTCCGCTGTTCAGCCACTCGGCTTCATCTCACGCCCTCTCACCGAGGAGGACTGACAGCTAATATCCAGCCCCGACATTTCTCTCACTCCTGGAAGCTTCTGTTCCCACAGAAGAACAAAGACAGGTTTTTCACATGGGCTGCTCGTCTCCGAGAGTTTCTGTTGTCAGTGGAAGCAGCTCCTAAAACCACGTTAATGCTGCAGGGTTTCCTGGAAGGTGGAGATCTCCCCTGTTTTCAATAAGAAGCTCTTTGTGTGGAGGCCACGATGGCTGCGTTTTAACCACAAACTGGTCCGGCCTCAAAAATGAAAAGCTGGGGCTTCTCGTGATAAACAAAATGGAAGTTTTGAACATTTTTTCCTTTTTTCTTTCTGAATAAAGAGAAAAAAGAACCATTCTGATCTTTCCAGTGCTGCAGAATCTTTGAAGTTGTGATCCAGGTTTGAATGCAGATGCCACGACTTCACTGACTTCAGACAACAAAAGAGGCCTGGTGGAGCAGGACAAACATCGGTGGAGGAGGAATCCTCAGAGAGAAAGATGAAACAATCCTCAAACAGCAGGAGAATAATTACCGGTGATGAAAGCTGACGCGCCGCCACCTTCAAACTTTCTCTGCTTTCTCCTCATGACCAGAATTTTTTTAAGGAACCTTCAATGCTGGAAAAGTTTGTGTATCTGTCCACGTTCAGACGGTGTTCAGGAAGCAACTAAAAGCTGAGGAGCGGGTATTACACACTTCAGTCTGTGCAGCACTGTCTGGACCGTTTAAAGTGACTGACCTATGGCTAAACCACGCCCCCAAACCCAATGAGCCAATCACAGTGCGCACAGCTAACCTGATACACTCGTACATTCTCTGATTGAACGTCCATTGAAAAGCATTGAAGTTAGTCCATTTTTGTTTGTTTTTTTGTGCATCTATGTGGGTTTTTTTGCATGCAACTCCGACACGAGGTATCCTGAGAGGCGACGGGTGGATTTTTAGCCCTTTCCCAAGCCACATCTCAAACAAGGAAAGTGTCTGCTTTGGATAAAGTTATGCGGCCGACCACAGCATCAACTGAACGTGGATAAAATTAACAAGCATGTCTACATCTGTTCTAAGGTAAGGCGACATCGTATTTGAGGCAACATAAGAAATATGAAGTTACCTTTAACATCCCTAACGTTAGTTTAAGTTAGCTAACGCTAGCCAAACGTGCTAGTTTTTGCACTTTGGTAATGGTACATAAGAGAGCAGCTATTGCTGTGTAACGTTGGTAACGTTTGTAACGTGTCATTACCAACGTGTAACGTTGGTAATGACACGCCTCTGGTTTCCAAGCTGCAGCCAGACTCGACTCCGCTCCCGTGGCTGTTTAATCAGTCTTTGGCAGACGATCACCTTTTGGCACAACACCGGCAGCCGTGCAGTAGTTTGTGCAAAAAACTGAGGGCGCGCACACTAGTCTCATTCCAGAGATTCACAGGCTTGATTTCTACTCGCAGTTTCAGCCATGTGAACAATGTTTTTTTTTTTTGTTTGTTTGTTTTTTAAATGTTTTTTAGATTTATCTTGTCGTGGTCTCTGTCTGATCCCGCATCTCCTGTCCATGTTGACAGCTGTCATCTCCCGAGATGTCACATAGCACCTGTCACCAAACTTTGTTTGTCTGAGTAAGTGGAGGGGGCGTGGCTTAGCCATAGGTCAATTCAGAGGGCCAAAGCAAGATGTACTTGAAGGCCCCCCCCCCCCCCCTAAACATGCCTCACAACCCTCCTAAACCTCAAGGAAATAAACCACGACAAAGACACTCTTTTTGTTCACCAAAAATGTTTATTAAAAAAGTGCAAACACTGCTCACATATTTTGCAAATGGTGCACAGATAGTATGTTTACATTTAAAAAGGACACCACCCCCATACCATAATAAACATCATATAGGCCTACTTTTAAAAAAATGGTCGTCATAGCGGGGGAACACACTGTGATGGACTGAGCGGGAATGAGAGTGGACATATTCTAATGAGCCCAGTCACTGACCCGCCGCCGCCGGCTGACGACTGTCAGCTGCAAGTGGAGGGGCTCTGATAACGGCGTCATTGCACTTTTCTGCAGTGACAATCACTGAATTTAAAGAGGAGCTCAAACAATTTGTCATTACAGTCAGCTCATAACCAGACCAGCTATTGTCTTGGGGGCCCCAGTCCAGCCCGGGACCCCAGGCAATTGCTTGGTTTGCTTGCCGTGTTGCAAAGGGCCTGACGACTGTTCAAACCAAGCAGCAAACTCTGGGGAACAAAAATGAAGCCATGCTGAAGGCTGGAAAAATTACAGTCCCCCCCTCATTCTTAGGGGCTCAACAACAGAGCCAATCCACATAGACTCCCATGCTAAAAAGGGCAAATTCACAGCAGAAATAAACATGTTTACAACAGAAATAGACACGTTTACAACAGGAATAAACATGTTAACAGCAGGAATAAACCATGATAAGATGGTGACGTGGGAATGCCCAACTAACTTCACTTGAGCTCTTTAGAAACTAACCGGTCTCATGAACGGAGGGTTTGTCTATTTATAAAATGTTCATGGTCAAAACACACAGATGCTTCTGTTATCACTTCCTGTCATTTGAAGAAATGATTCAACTCTCCAGAGTCTTCGTTTGTTTGGTGACTGCAGCAGACAGGACAGGAAGACACCAACCTCTGTGCAAATAAGGATGCACCCAGAGCCACTCTGTCCCTCCACCTCCCAGGTCAACGCAGAAGCTGAACTAAACAATTTTAAATACCTTTTTTTTTTAAAAATATATAAATCTGTTTTACATACAGTTTTTGAAAATAAAACCACAGTTCAGGTTCCTGACAACTCGGTCTGTCACCACCATGCCAACACACATCACACAATACGCACACCACACCAGTGATTATGGTCCAAAATCATTGGTTCATTGCCGTTCCTGGTTTATTGTAATTTCATTATTCTAATTTCACCAACTTAACTGTTGTAAACTATTAAACTTTTGCTCTCTGTGTCATTTTGTGCACCGCAAATCCATCCATCATTCATTTAGTTCAGGAGACTCCCAAGACCCCAACATCATTCCCTCAGCTTTCCAAGCTTTCTCCAGACATCATAATAAAGGCATGTGTAGCAGCAGTGAATTTATACCCAACAGACAACAACAATGAGAAAAAGGAGGCTACATTTAAATCAGCTGACTTTTTCATGATAGCCTAATTTAAAAGGTAAGGGCAAATGTAAAAAAAAAAGAAAAAGAAACAAAACTTACCTTGATGTACATTCCTTCCTGCGGCCATGTTGCACAAAATTCCCCTCCGAAAGCTCACTGCTGCCACAGACTGCTGCAACATTTTCTTGATGAAATGAAAATGAAATGAATGAAAAAATACTTTATTTATCCCAGAAGGGAAATTCAACATTGCAAAAAGCTCACTCTTGTATTTTATTTTATTTTATTTTTTTGTTTGTTTGTTTGTTTGTTTTTGTTTTAACATTATAACATTTATATGAAATAATAACATAACAATAATAGTCAGTCAGTCTTGTTCTTTAGTGTGATGCTGCTGGTAGGAATGAATTCCTGTATCTCTCCGTCCTACAGTAAACTTGACGCAGCCTACCACTGAACACACTCTGTTGATTCTTCACCTTGTTGTGGAGAGGATGGGAAGAATCCTCCATCATCTTCATCAGCTTGTGCAGCATTCTTTTGAACGATCAGCTCCAGCGGCTCCAGTTATCCCCAGCACAAACCAGCTTTCTTGATCAGCTTGTTTAGTTTCTTCCAAGTCTCTGATTCTGATGCTGCTTCCCCACAGATGGCTGCAAAGCTAATTGCACTTTCCACAACAGACTTGTAGAAGATCTGCAACATCTTGTGCAGATGTTGAATGATCTCAGCTTCCTTAAGAAGTAGAGTCTGCTCTACGTTTCTTGTAGATGTAGTCAGTGTTGCATTTCCAGTCGAGTCTGTTGTCCTGCTAACTCCAGTATTTGTAGTTCTCCACCTCCTCTCCCAGATGTAGACAGACTATGCTGCTTATTCTTGCTCCTCCTAAGTCAACAATCATCTCTTTAGTCTTGCTGTATTTAAGATGAGCTATTGTTACCATTTCACAAATGACTACCAGTTCCCTGTACTCAGCTTCTTGTCCATCACTGATACACCCCACAACTGCAGAATCATCAGAGTATTTCTGCAGATGACAGGACTCAGAGTTGTACTGGAAGTCTGAGGTGTACAGGTAAAGAGGAATGGTGAGAGTACAGTTCCTTGTGGTGCTCCAGTGCTGCTACCACCATCTCAGACACACAACCTTTCAGTCTCACAAGCTTGGTCTTTTGTTAGGTAGTCGTAAATCCAGGTGGCTGTGGAGGACCACCTAAGTTATGGAGCTTCTGACATAGCAAAGCAGGCTAATAGTATTAAATGCACTTGAAAAATCAAAGAACATGGCCCTCAAAGTGCTGCCTGACTGGTCCAGATGAGAGTGGGCTCTCTGAAGCAAGAAGATGAGGCATCTTCAACCCCAAGCCCATTACATTGCGAACTGTAATGGGTCCTGAAAGGTATTCACTTGCTTGTTGAGGTGAGCCAGTAAGAGTCTCTCCAGGACTTTCATGATGTGAGATGTCAGAGCAACTGGTCTGTATCATTTGGTTCAGCTGGTTGTGGTTTTTTAGGGACAGGAACAAGACAGGATGTTTTCCACAGCACAGGAACTCTGTTCTGTCTCAGGCTGGTGTTAAAAAGCTGCTGGAGAACCGGACATAGTTGTTCTGAGCAGGTCTTGAGAACTCTGGGACTGACACCATCTGGACCTGCAGCCTTGTTCCGGTTCAGTTTCTCTAGCTGTTTCTTGACCTGGTCACAGGAGACAGTCAGGCTGGAGGTGGAGGCAAAAGAGGTCTCAGGATGTCCTGATGTGGAGGGAGATGAGGCTGTGTTCAGGTCCATGACTGAGGTGCAGGGTGACAGAGTGGAGGTGGGACAGGAAAGCTGTGGGCTCATGGAGGGTGTGTGGTGTGTTGGGTTGTCGGCAGGGGGGAACTGAACCTATTGAAGAACATGTTCAGTTCATTAGCTCTGTCCAGACCTCCATCAGTCTGGTCCCCCTTTAACTTGAAGCCAGTGATCTTCCTCATTCCAGACCACACACCCCTCACGTTGTTCTGCTGGAGCTGCTCTCCAACTTCTTCCTGTAGTCCTCCTTGCACTTCTTAGTCTGTGTTTTCAGTTGTTTTTGTGTGGTCTTCAGTAACTCCCTGTCTCCATCCCTAAGCTTTCTTTTTGATGTTCAGCAGCTTTTTCAGGTCACTGGGACCAGGGTTTGTTATTGGGGAAGCACCTCACTGTTCTTGTTGGAACGTGTTGTCCACACAGAAATTTATGTAATCTGTCACACACTCAGTCATGTGTGATGTCATCTCCATAGGTTCACAGAGGACATTCCAGTCTTGGCCTCAAAGCACCCTCTCAAGCATCTTCAGCCTCAGAGACCAGGTTTTAATAGTCCTAATGTTTTTGCTGCATGTTCTTGTTGCAGTTTTTGCCACATTAATTTCTTGTTGCAGTTGATTTTGCTGCACTTTCTTGTTGCAGTTTTTAATTTTGCAGCATTTTCTTTTTGCTGTTTTTTAAAAATTTATTCAGCATTTCTTTGTTGCAGTTGTTTTTGTTTATTAGCATTTTCTTTTTGCAGTTGTCTTTGTTTTTTGCACTTGTTGCAGTTGTTTTAGTTTGACAACATTTTCTTGTTGCAGTTGTTTTTGGTTTTTGTTGTACTCTTTTGTTGCAGTTTTTGGTTTTATTTGCATTTTCTTGTTGCAGTTGTTTTCTGTTTTTGCAGCCTTTTTCTAGTTGCAGGTGTGTTCAGTTTTTGCAGCATTTTTTGTGCAGTTGTTATAGTTTTTGCAGCACTGTTGTGGTTTTAACTTTTGTAGCATTTTCTTTTGCTCGTTTTTTTTTCTTTTTTGCAGAATTTTCTTGTTGCATTTGTTTTTAATGTTTGCAGCATTTTCTTGCAGTTTTTTTTAGTTTATTAGCATTCTTTTGTTGCAGTTCTCATTTTTGTAGCATTTTCTTGTTGCAGTTGTCTTTGGTTTTTGTTACACTTGTTGCAGTTGTTTTAGTTTTACAGCATTTTCTCATTGCAGTTTTTGTTGCACTTTTTGTTGCACTTTTTTTGGTTTTATTTGCATTTTGTTGTTGCAGTTGGGTTAGTTTTTGTAGAATTTTCTTGTTGCAGTTGTTTTCATTTATGCACCATTTTCTTTTTTCAGTTGTTTTACTTTTGCAGCATTTTCTTGTTGCAGGTGTTTTAATTTTTCTCAGCATTCTTTTGTGCAGTTGCTTTCAGTTTTTGATGCATTTTCATGTTGCAGTTGTTTCGGTTTCTCTATCATTTTCTTGTCACAATTTTTTAATTTTCGTCAGCATTTTCTTTTTACTGTTTTAATTTTTGCAGCATTATCTTGTTGCAGTTGTCTTAGTTTTTTAGCATTGTCTTGCAGTTGTTTTCATTTTGCAGCATTTTCTTGTCTCAGTTTCTTCTGTTTTTTTTTCCTTTTCTTTTTGCAGTTTTTTCTCAGTTCTGCAGCATTTTTTTTTTGTTTCAGTTTTTGGTTTTTGCATTATTATTTTGTTGCAGTTTTAATTTATGTTGCTTTTCTTTTTGCAGTTTTAATTTTTGCAGCATTATCTTTTTGCTGTTTTTTTTTTTTTTGCATCATTTTTTTGTTGCACTTGCTTTCGTCTTTTGCAACTTTTTTTCCCTGCAGTTTTTGTATATGAGCCACCAGATTTGGTTTGTGTGTTCAGAAGATGTGTTATTCAAAATCTTGCCAAACTTTATCAAAGGAGTAAGGGTGTGGTGGGGGCGGAGCCTCAAAGTTGGACTTAGGACTCAGGTTGATTCGCCAAGCGTAACCATTGCAAATATTAGCCCAAAGCCCTACAAACAGGAAGTACCCAGGATGACACATAGAAGGGGTTGTTCCTCACCAAACTTGCCAAAGATGATGAGAGGCATGCCTTGAAACATTTTATATAACGCAATGATGTCCTGCAAACATGAAGTAACATATTTTAAAATTCCTGAGCAAGCACACTTTTCTGCAAGTAAGGGTAAAAACGCAGTGGTAGGTGCATAGGCCGAAAGTGTGAGGGCCATAATCGCCGCTATTACAAACTATTAGAAACAACTTACCTACTTTCGTACTGAGAGAGTTTTTACATTGAGCATGAAATAATAATCAATCACTGCTAAAACATACATCCAGTGAGGAACAGGGATAATTTTTATCTTCAAGGTTATGTGTGTTTGTGGTGTTGGGTTGTTTGTGTCGTTGTGTAATAAAGAAAAATCAATCAAAATATTTGAAGAATGGAAATGAATCTTGACATTTTCCAAAACCCCCAACTCTACAGTCCTTCTTTACTTAATGTGCTGCACACACACCCTGCTTACCACCTGGAAATGGAAGTGTAGTTGTGAATATGATGACCTCCATCATCTGCTCGGACTGAATTAATCATTATTGATTCATTTGGTGTCCTGGGAGAAGACAAGCTGAGACAACGCTGTAAATGAAATTCAGCTCACTCCTCCCGGAGTTTGGTGGAAGATGAGGAGAATTTGAATTTTGGTAGTCTAGAGAGAATCAAAGAGAGATGGAAAACCAACAATCCTCTTCTCAACATTCATTCAACTTTTCTTTCAAACTCTCCAACACTGTTGAAGAAGGAAATCCTTATTTTATTTATACATTTCTAAAGGTTTTGGTGATTGTTTCATATTAAGTCTCAACTACAGATTTTTTTTTTGTTATAATCATTTTGTAGACATTCATTGAGTAAACTTCATCTATCCACCCATATTTCCAGGGTCGGGTTATGGAGACAACAGGTTCTGTAAGACTAGATCTCTGTCTTCTCAGCAACACTCCTGGAGGACGCCAAGGTATTTGCAGGCCAGGAGGGGATGTATAATCCCTCCAGCAAGTCCTGGCTCTGCTCCACAGCCTTTCCAGTAGGATGGGACCAGGCACTGTGCCAGGATCACTATGCTGGGTGGGCTGAGGTAATTTAGGGTAGGCCTGGGCAGATATAACCCTGATGGTATCATTTAACACAATACTGTAAGTGCGACAGGATGGGAGTTGGGGAGTTGTAAATGTGGCGGGGGGTGATGGTTGGGGGAGCATAAATGTGGCAGGATGATGGTTGGGGGAGCATAAATGTGGCGGGATGAGGGTGGGGGGGAGTGTAAATGTGGCACAGTGATGGTTGGGGAGCGTAAATGTGGCAGAATAATCGTTGGGGGAGCGTAAATGTGGCGGGATGATAGTTGGGGGAGCATAAATGTGGCGGGGTGATGGTTGGGGAGTGCAAATGTAGTGAAGTGATGGTTGGGGAAGCATAAATGTGGCGGGATGATGGTTGGGGGAGCGTAAATGTGGTGGGGTGATGGTTTGGGAGTGTAAATAGGGCGGGGTGATGGTTGAGGGAGCATAAATGTGGCGGGATGATTTTTGGGGGAGCATAAATGTGGCAGGATGATGGTTGGGGAGCGTAAATGTGGTGGGGTGATGGTTGGGGGAGCGTGAATAGGGCGGGGTGATGGTTGAGGGAGCATAAATGTGGCGGGATGATTTTTGGGGGAGCATAAATGTGGCGGGGTGATGGTTGAGGGAGCGTAAATTTGGCGGGATGATGGTTGGGGGAGCGTAAATGTGGCAGGGTGATGGTTGAGGGAGCGTAAATGTGGTGGGATGAGGGTGGGGAGCGTGAATATGGCGGGGTGATGGTTGAGGGAGCGTAAATTTGGCGGGATGATGGTTGGGGAGGGTAAATGGGGCAGGGTGATGGTTGAGGGAGCGTAAATTTGGCGGGATGATGGTTGGGGGAGCGTAAATGTGGCAGGGTGATGGTTGGGGAGCATAAATATGGCGGGGTGATGGTTTAGGGAGCGCAAATGTGGGCTGTTAGAAGCAGTGTTGGTTGGCTTTCAGGTCAACTGCAATCCAGTCAAAAGAAATGGGGGGAAAAAAGAAAAAGGAAACCCAACTAGACCGAGGAACGGTGTTCACTTCTTTCTTATTGATCAATAAGCATGAAAGGGTTGTGAAGACTTTTATTTTGGTTGGTTCCTATATTTACTAGCATCTCTTCTTCACTTTTAGAGGAAATTCTAAGAAACCTCATGATTCTAATTGATGGACACCGAAACATTTTGTGCTTTTTAAGTCTGTTTTTAAAGTCCAGAGTTTTAAATTTAAAAAAATTGGAAACCTTTTTACGTGAATGAATGAACCTTCACCAACATCGTGATTCTAAGAATTTTTTTAGAATGTGGCCAGTAGTTGGAACTCTGCACCAAGAATCTTTAGGAATACGGCCTCTGATGACTGAGCTATGTGACCCCATTTCATGGTCTCATTGGGCTATATGCACGGTTCCACTACTTCCTGAACTTCAGACAGCACCTTTGCCTTCCTTTCTATTTTTTATAAACAAACTACTTTATCTGGGTTTGTTTGACCTATTGAGATGAGATAAACCTCACCTAATTAGTTCGTTTAATAAAGAAATAAAGGAAGGAAAGCAGAGGTGCTATCTGAAGTTAGGAGTGGAAACGGTGCAAAGACCCAATAGGGGATTATCACGCTTCCGCGTTCCGGTTTCCGGGAGTTAAACATTTGGCACTTCCTCTTCCGGGCCATGTTAACAACAGCCGTTCCTGCTCTGTTATACTGTTTAAATCGGTTAAACTCCAAACATATTTAAGTTTTCATTCTAGACTGAAGTGATACTGGATCAAAAGCTGGATCAAAGCGATCGATTTGCCGCGGTGAAGGGTCGAACTTTATAATAAAACACACGTTTGTTTGTCCCCCGGTGGGGCACAACACCGGCACTTTACAGCATGCTAGCATTAGCCAGCTAGCGTTTACTGACGTGCTTAACATTGTACGTCTTAAAACACACAAACATCTGAAAATCGGGTCTGTACCTCCCCGTTTCCAGTGGAACAACTGGGGACTGCCAATAAAGGAGACTCTTTCAGATGCTTGTGTGTTTTCAGCCTCCTTAAAGGTAGGGCATGTTATCGAGCTGGTAATGCTAACCTGCTAACAGTAGTCCGCCAGCTACTACTCTGTTAAACTTTGTAAATCGGATAAACGCCAATGCCAAGTTTTCATTCCAGACTGAAGTGATGCTGAGGAAGAAGTGGATTAAAACGACCGATTCGCCGCGGTGAAGGACCGAACTTTATAATAAAACGACACACGTTTGTTTATGGCCGGCAGACTGCGCAGTCGTGTTAGCAGGTTAGCATTAGCCAGCTCGATAACGTGCCTAACTTTGTGCGGCTGAAAACACACAATCATCTGAAAGCGTCTCACTTTCTTTGCAGTCCCCAGTTGTTCCACTGGAAACGGGGGGGTACAGACCCGATTTTCAGATGTTTGTGTGTTTTAGGACGCACAATGTTAAGCACGTCAGTAAACGCTAGCTGGCTAATGCTAGCATGCTGTGAAGTGCCGGTGTTGTGCCCCACTGGGGACAAACAAACGTGTGTTTTATTATAAAGTTCGGCCCTTCACCGCGGCAACTAAATCGCTTGGATCCAGCTTTTGATCCAGTATCACTTCCGTCTAGAATGAAAACTTAAAATGTTTGGAGTTTATCCGATTTAAACAGTATAACAGAGCAGGAACGGCTTTGTCGTTAACATGGCCCGGAAGAGGAAGTGTCAAAAGCCGGCAACTTCCGGTAAGCGTGATAATCCCCTATTGAGGACTGGATCAGCAGCATTCTGAACAACTGCAACTGTCTGATGGACTTTAGGAGACCTGTCATGACACCCCACTGCATCTGCAGGCACTTCTAGAGCCAGACCGCCAGCAACACGGCCAGCCAACGCACCGGGTCTATGCTGCATCCGGGGGCCACCCCCATGTTCCTCACTTTGTATGTAAGACTTTCACAACTGTCTGATGGACTTTTAGAGACCTGTCATGACACCCCACTGCATCTGCAGGCACCCCCCAGAGCCAGCAGGCCGCCAGCAACACGGCCAGCCAACGCACCGGGTCTATGCTGCATCCGGGGTCATCCCTATGTTCCTCCTTTGTATGTGACCCGGGAACATAGGACCTTTTTCTTTTTTTAAAAAAAAAAAAAAAAGGTCCTATTGTCCCCACTTCCTCAGAAGGACCAGGGGAACAAAAGTTCTGTGTTCTGCTAACCCTAAATTAATGAACAAAGTGGGGCCATACTTATTTATGCAGAAATAATGTGAATATTTACTTGCGTATGGGATTAGGGAACACAGGGACTTTTTAGCAAAAAAGCAGTCCTGCGGCCCCCTATCCCAGGGTTTCCCAATCTTGGTCCTCAGGGACCCTTGCCCTGTATGTATTCCTACGTTTCCAACTCCACCAGACCTGGATTCAGATCAACTGAACTGGTCATCAAGTTCTTGGTAGCCTGCTAACGAGCCTTTCATGTGAGTCAGGTGTGTTAAAGTAGGAACATCTTGAAAACCAGCAGGGCAGGGGGTCCTTGAGGACCAGGATTGGGGAAACGCTGCCATATCCCTAACAAATGGGGAACATCACCTTTTTCTAGGAAAAACAGGGATCATGGGACCCTTTAGGACCCGGGAAACATAGGTACGCTCCCACTGCAACCACCTCCCACTGCTACGTCACCACTTCCACTTCAGTCATTTAATTATTTTATTTAAAAAAAGCGTTTTTGGACGTTTATAAATTGTGATTGATTCGGCACGGGTCACATCAGGATGCATCAATTTAATAGTGAATATCTGTCATTGGCTTGCTTTTGCAAAAGTGACTGATAGAAAACATTAACCTGCAGGAAAATGTAAACCACTTTGATTCATTGCAACTTCTCAGTCTCTTGCATACATAATTTGTCAGAATATGCTGTCATTGTTTGGTCAAATATGAATAAAGCTGCACGTCTGATGGTCTGCAGTTCAGAGTGAAAGTCTGATCTAAAGCCTGGAGAAGTGACGGATGGGTTCATGCTACCAGACAGGCTTCTTCTCCTGGACCGAGCTGATGTGATTATGCCGAGCCCAAGAATATATGCTCTCCCTCTGATGTATAATTCAGGAGGCTTAGACAAAGAGACAGAGACATCAGCAGGCTGGTTTATACAAACTGCAGAACTACAGTGCAAATCTCCCTGAGGCATAGGGCCCGGTTCTGGTCTGACCCGCAGAAGATCTACTGGACCTTCATGCATACATCCAGGACAGAGATGAGCTATTGATGAAAGAAATCTCAGCGACATCTAAACTGCACCAACTAACACTTTAATGTATCAGAGATATAAATATGTGTGAAAAGGATTTGATGCACACCAAAACAAGAATATGACTTTTTTTTAAGCTACTGGGCATGCTCAGTTCCTCTCTGCAGGACCACAACCTGGACCTGAACCAGCAGCAGATTAATTCAGCAGGTTCTTTAAGACGTCATATCAGATATGTCAGACGTATTCATTTAAAATCAAAGCAGGGCTTCTGCATTTCTCACTTCAACGTTTTTGTTCTTTTTGAATGTTCCTCATGAAGATTTGTCAAACCAGAACGTAAACCACAAATTTACACTCTTT